>CM021101.1:429607031-429655647 GCA_007115665.2 Sequoiadendron giganteum | reverse complement strand
TGCAACTCGACCACTTGTTTAGCGGGAGCATGTTGATGGCTCAGCCGATCAGCAATATGATGAAGTGATGCATTACAATATATAAATAGGCGGCAAGCCAGCCTCTTCCACTTATTCAACGGGTGATGCAAAAAATGAAACCTGAAACTATAGACTGAAATGATGCCAGTCTCTTCCACAAAAGTGGGGATACAAAATATAAAGTGCAGAAAGTAAAGAGCTGATCAGTACTACTGATTCAGCATTACAATGCGATGAACAATCTACAAATACAATGAGATGTAGATAACCAATGAACTCTAGAATGTTAGGAAATGAACTCCAAACAAGTACAAGCTATCCAACATATGAAATATAGTAAAAAGGACTAAAATATCAGGTCTGATATAAAAATTGCAACAATCAGAAATTCATACCAGCAAGCCCTAGAATCACCAAAACGCTCATAACTTCATCAAAACACCTCTGATTGATGTAAAATCAAGTGCAAAGGAAGCATAAGAGAAGGGCGACCAAGTACAAACCAAGAAATAGTAGCAAGCAACCTCTGATATTTTATGCACACTTCCCAATGCAATGGCAGGCAAAGTACAACCTCCAAGAAAGGGCGACCAGCAAGATAAAATCCAAATCACCTCTGAAAAATCTGAAAACTTGCAAGAAGGGGTGCCCTAGGTAGACTTGAACAATAAGCCGATACCCAGAACCAACAAAAAATTGTGCAAGGAGCTATGATCGAAAATGTGCTTCAGCCAAGCACCACACTAGCATTACCAAAAGCTAATAAAAGAGCAAGAAACTCAACTACAATGTGCTCAATCTATTCTCAAGGATTAAGAACAGCCAAATCTCAACTAGTTGCTATTTTTCAATCAAGAAGTCAAGCCAAAGCTAGGAGGTATGCATTCCTCGAAGCAACTCACTAACCATTCCAGCAGCATAACATTACTGTAGATATAAGATGTTGAACTAAGAGCCCAATGCTCTTATTTATAACATTTTCTGCCCCAAATTCAAATTCAATCTCACTCCAAATGGACGCCAAAACCAAAGTCAAATTCACAATGCCCATTTAGTGTCATTTGCATTTCATTTGTCCAATTCGTCCTCCTCCAAGAAGCATTATACTTTATTAAAATGTCAATAAAGTATATTATGGCGTCCAAAATAATAATAAAGTGAAACACTTTATTAAACTGATTTAAGTCCTCCAGGCTAGGCGTCAAAACAATAAAGTGAAATATAAATATAATTGACCACTTATTTCTCAAGGCGTCCAAACATGCCTTTTAAATATTTCACTTAAAATAATATTCTCATCAAATATCAAGCTTGCCAAAATAATCACCTCAAATGTTGGAGACCAACTTAATATACTGCCCTGCTCAAAACAGCCATATTGCCAAGTTGTTGAAACACTGCCAAAAATAGCACCAAGGGTGTTGGAGACCAAACTGCTCGAATTGACCTGCCAGATATAACCACTGAACTGAACTGCAAAAACCTTGCTAAAAATAGCACTGCTAAAAATTGAACTTACTAAATATAGCATACTGCTAAAAATAGTAAGTTGTTCCAAACTCATTTTAACCACAATCCGAGCAGCCGTCGTACTTACTAAAAATAGTAAGTCTAGAAAAGTTCTCTGATTCAGTTGCATGTGACACCGTCGCAAAGCTTTCTGAAAACCCAGAAGGAATCCAGAATCCGATCTGTAAAGATCCAACATGCAACCGTCGTAACTTACTAAAAATAGTAAGTCCGGAAAAGTTCTCCGATTCAGTTGCATGTCATACCATTGCGAAGCTCTCTGAAAACCTAGAAAGAATCCCACAACCAATCTGCAAAACTCCAACATGCGAACCCCTGAATCCTCAAAAGAAACCTCCAAGTAACTGGAAACCCTAATTCTGCCTCTGACTAGCCTACGAGCATCCAGGAATAGGCTAACAGTCACTGGAAGATGTAGTGATAAAAATGGGGACATTACAGTGTGGGTTTTATAGAAGGTTTGTTAAGGGTTTTTCTCAGACTGCATCCCCACTCACAAATTTAACTAAGAAGGGAGCATTCGAGTGGTCAGATTCAACACAGAGGTGTTTTGAGTACGTCAAACAGGTGATGTCATCATGTCCAATGCTAGCTATACCTGATTTCTCCAAACCTTTTGAGGTGGAGTGTGATGCATCAGGAGAAGGTATTGGTGTTCTTTTGATGTAGGAGAAGCACCCCATTGCATTTGAGTAGAAAATTGAGAGGTGTGGAGAGAAGCTATTATGTTTATGATAGAGAGATGTTGGCCATCATGCATGCCTTGGCCAAGTTTAGACCATACCTAGTTGGGGATAAATTTATATTTTAAAATGACCACAATAGCATCAAATATTTCATGAACTAGAAGGACTTCAATGATAGGTAGCAGAAGTGGGTAAGCAGACTACAGGCATATGATTTTGACATTATATATGTCAAGGGGAAAAAGAATGTAGTTGCTGATGCACTTTCTAGGAGACCTCACTTATGTTCTCTGGTGGAGATTTTTGCTGATTGGAGAGAATTGATTGCAGCAGAGCATGCCAAAGATTGTTGGGCAGCAAGGATTGTAGAGGGCACAATTATGATGACAAGTATACCGTGCTTAATGAGTTGATTATTTAGAAGGATAGAATTTATTTGGTTCCTTCTTCTCAGCTTAAGGAAAAGTTATTGAGGACATTTCACAATGCACCTATGTCTGGTCACTCGGGGTTTTTCAAGACATACAGGGAAATCTGGGAGAGATTCACTTGGAAAGGGCTTAATAATGAAGTCCTTAAGTATGTCAGAGAGTGTCCTACTTGCCAGTAGAACAAGAACGAGCATACCTATCCAGTTGGTTTACTTCAGCCCTTACCCATTCCTAATGAGAAATGGGAATGCATTTCTATGGACTTCATCATCGGATTACCCAAGATATAGGGCAAGGATTGCATATATGTTGTGGTTGACAAGTTGACCAAATTTGCCCATTTCTATGATATTTCAGCAACATATATTGCAGCACCATTGTTGATCTCTTCTTTAGAGAGGTATTCAGGTTACATGGGATGCCTAGGAGTATAGTTAGTGATAGGGACAGCAAGTTCCTCAATCTCTTTTGGCAGGAGCTCTTTAGATTGAGTGGGGCTGAGCTCACTCCTAGCACTAGCTACCACCCTCAGACGAATGGATAGACGGAGATAGTGAACAAATGGGTGGAGGGGTATCTCAAAAATTATGTTTCAAGACAGCAAAGGGCTTGGATCAAATGGTTGCACCTTGGTGAGTATTGTTACAGTACTACTTATCACATGTCCATCGGGATGTCACCATTTATGGCTTTGTATGGGTACGAGGTGCCTAACTTCTTGGATTTGTTATTTGGAGATAGAAGAGTGCCTAAGGTAAGATATTTATTATAGGAGAGCCAAGATGTGATGAAATCCTTGAAGGAAAATTTACAGCAGGCACAAAATCAGCAAAAGCTTTATGCTGATCAGCACAATACAGAGCGCAGTTTTGAAATTGGGGACATGGTGTATTTGAGGCTTCAATCGTGTAGATAATCTACTCTCAAATGGAGCGGAGCGGAGCGGAGCGGAGAAGCTTAAGCCAAGGTTTTATGGTCCTTTTAGAGTGTCCAGAAAGATAGGAGAGGTCGTCTATGAGCTTGAGTTGCCAGCTAGCAGTAGGGTTCACAATGTTTTTCATGTATCCAGGCTCAAGAAGGCATTGGGGCATAATGTGGTTCATTCATCTAAGTTGCCACCCTTGGATGAGGAGGGTAAGTTGATTCTAATTCTAGAGGCCATCATAGATATTAGAGAGCCGACTCTTCGGAGGAGGATAATCAAGGAGTATTTGGTCAAGTGGAGGATGTGACGTGGGAAAATGAGTAGATTTTACAGCATCCAGAGTTGAGATTGCTTGAGGACAAGCAATCTTGGGAAGGGCGGACTGTAATGTCCCCTTCCTAGCCTTTTCAACAAATTATCAGAGTTAGCCTATTCAATCGTTCTCGTAGGCTAACAGAGAGTGGTTAGGGAACTTTGGTCTCCGTTTATCCAGCATGGTGTGGTGGAGAGTTGTGTAATGGCCTTTTCTGGAGTATTTTTGGTGTTTTCTCCCATACTATTTTTAGTAAGTCAACTTCGGGCATTTGGGAAGCCAATTATCAGTCTTGCTATTTTTGGCAGTGTCGATGGGTGTAGTTGGCATCAATATTTCCGTGTTTTATGGTCCAATGCAATTATTTAAAATAACATAATGTTATTAAAGTTAAATTAAAATATTTAACTTATGTTATTTAATAAAGTGACTTTAGAAAGGGGGCCATGGGAGACATAAGTGAAAATTAAAATATAAAATGTTATTAACTTAAAGTAGGATGCCTAGGGAGGCATAAGGGGGTGAAATATAATTTAAAATTAAATCTTTTATTTCCCTAGAAGGGGTCATGGGGTTTTGGAGAGGCTATATATGAGCTTTTTGAGTTCATTCTTTCTTTATGCTAGATGAAGATAATGAATTTGGTTCTAATTTTGGAGGAGAGCTTTCTTCTCAAGGTTTGTGAGGACGAAATCCCTTGCAAACAGCATTCTTTATGTTGTTGAGAGAAACAGTCTGGAGAATAACTTGGTGGTTTCATTCAGAGATCACAATTGTGCTTCATCAAATATCATTGATTTATTTCCTTCAATCACAAAGCTAGTTATTGCAGAGATTATCCAATGAGATGGATTGGAGGAGTTGTTCTAAATGTTGGGTTGTACGATTGCTAGAGCTGGTCGTACCACCTTGGGAGAGGGGTATGTGAACTTGCTAGCTAGGATGCCTAGGGTTTAAGCTTGTTTAGTGTTGGAATTGAGGCACCTAGGGGTGGTTAACACTTTGTATTCACGAGGGGAGCGGAGACATCAGTATTTGAGAGTTTTATCAGACATTTTCCTTGCTTCCAGATGCTCGTTTCTACCACAACACATTATCAAAGTGGCAAACATTTTTTGGGTATGTTGGATTTATATATTAGATGGTATTTTATGAACTGGGTTGTTATAATCGAGAAAATCTCAATATTCTGATTGTAATCAAATTCTAGAATTTTTCAGCTAGTTGTGACATTGAAAAAAGTGAAATTTCTTATTATTCCTTTCTTGCAAGTTCTTCAGTTTCTGCACTTTATTTCTGTTCAAAGCATTCATAAACATTATCAAAACACAAGCAAAACCATTCATCAAAACAAAACAAAAAAACAAGTGCAAAACCGGGCTGCATATTGCAAAATCTTTAAATATTATCAATGTTGGACGGAAAATTCTTTAGAGTCCTAAATGCATTACAACTCCTACAAAGCCATTGGTAGCCCTCAAAACAATCTACACCCTCATTACAATTGATATGGAAGTTCCAAAAGATGCGGTTGGGTATTTAAAAATGCTGCAACTGATTTAAACCTATGTAATTCCCTCCTAAATTTTTAAATAAATCTTGTATATGTGTATGTTGGAAATGTTGTCATTGATGTCAAAGGTGATGTTAAAAGAAAAATATAAAAATAGATTTATGTTGGCCGGCCTATGGTTCTAAGTTTGGCATCTATCTTGTGAACACAAAAATCAAAATTAAAATTATTTTTATTTTGGGCCGACAACCCACTTTTGAAGAATTTAAAATTTAAAATAAATTATTTTTTCAAAGGGGCCGACCCCTCTTGATATTGGTGCCCACATGTGGAAGGGTTTCTAAATTAAAATAAAATTATTTGATGCATGTGTTGTCGACCCCCTTGAAGAGTCACCCCTCTTGGATGAAAAGACACTTTGGCGAGGTATAAATAGAGGTTTGTTTGAGAGTTAGAAAGCAAGCAATTTTTAAATATCATTCATATGAAGAGTAGAAATAAAAAGATATCTGAGCAGATTTACAAAAGATATGTGAGCAGATTTATAGGAGATTTTTAGTATCAATTTTGTAAAAAGAGGAGAAATAAAAGGAAGACACATGGCAGATTTATGAGTAAATTGTTGAAGATTTCATGACAGATTCTTGAGCAAATATATATTACAGATTTATGAGCAGACATTATGGCAGAAATATTTGTGGAAGCAGTGCATTTTCAGATTTGTGAGTGAATTCATTGCAATATTTAAATCAGATTTTGAGGAAAGATAGTGTCATATTTATGATCAGTTTTGTGAAAAGAAGAAGCGCATGATAGTGATCAAATTTGTGAAAAGAAAGAGTGCATGATAGTGATCGGATTTGTAATTGGATCAGAGCTGTAATTTGTGATCAGATTTGTGAAAAGAAGAAGTGCATGATAGTGATTAGATTTGGAAGGAAGATTGTGATTTAAGTTTGGATCAGATTTATATTTGAATCATATTTGTGTTTGAATCAGATTTGGATGGAGTTATTCATATCAGCCATAGAAGAATTAATAGGTTGAAGCCTATCAAATAGAGGTTGGAGCCTCTTGTTGGGTTGGAGCTCAATTTGTGTGTGGGTTGAAGCCTCCAATAGGTTGGAGTGTGTGTTTTTGTTAAGTGAAGATTGGAGTCTCTAGTAGGCTGGAGCCTACAAGAAGCAGATGAAGATTAATTTATAATATATAAGCAATATTTTGTTGCGGTTTTTCTTCCGAAAGGGTTTCCATGTAAATCATGTGTTCTCAATTGCTAGATCTTGCATATGTGTGGTTGATGTGATTGATTGAATTTGGAAAAGTAAAAGTTTGTATTATACTGATTCACCCCACCCTTCTCAGTACAATCGTGTGCTCATCAATGTATATCACTAAATCTTACAATTGGACATGAATAGAAATAAGATATTTGGACAACTCTCCAATATGGAATATCTATTCGCCTTGTAAATCCTTCTGATAAATCTATGCAATTGTCATTTAAGCACATTCATGAATCCGATGTGAATCCTCTTGATCAGTTAGGTGGGATTTCGTTCACAAAATTGATTTCTAGAAGGGTTTCTTTCCTTTGGTTGAAGAATGAACCAAGTCCAATCTCTCCAGATTGGGGTTTATAAAAATAAAATACAAAGAATTCCTTTTCCATTTATTTTTCCTCCTTTTCTACACTTTTCCCCCCAAAAATTAATAAAATAATCTTCAATTTCTTGCCAAGTGATTTTATTAATTTAACTTTATATTTTAAACCTCAGAAAGTCACTTGAGCTTAGATAACTTAATTTAATTAACAATTTTAATTATTTTACGCACAACCACCAAAAATATGGAAAATAGTAAAATACTTTAGTATATGAATTTTGACCCAACATCAACACCCTAAGTGTAAAGGAGATTGATCTATGTGCAAGTTTGCATTCTCCCAAGATGACAGATTTCTCCAATAAGTGTGGAGTGCTCCTAGAATGTTAAATTGACACACAAATGGTACCACTATATTCATCTTGGCTCTAGGAATACTTTGTCATTGCCAGAATACCTTCACAATAACCTAATGCTCCCCAAAAAAGTTGGAGGTTTCCAAGGATGTTGGAATGGACTAGAAAAGGGACATTACAAGTCCTCTTGCCCCAATATTGCTTGCCCTCAAGCAATGCCTGATCAATTCACCAACAATTCCAATTGAGTGACCCTTCTACAAACATTAGAATTTGAAACACAGCTCATCAGCCTTTTACTAATACCCCATTGTAACTCTTGAACCAAACTGCAGCTGGAAATTTCAAGCAAATGCAATCTTCAAACTTCCAATTTTACTGTGCCAAAATATGAACCATATTGTAGTGCCCATAGAGTCTAGATCTTTCTCCTGTCAAATGACATCTGTCTTGCTATAGAATTTAATGAAGACTCCTATCCACAATATTCTTATGCACTTTTTGAAATTTGTTCACCTTCCCGAGAGACAATTTGTTCTCATTGTATGGGCTGTAAGAAAAAAGATGTGCATATCTCACCATACCACGAATACAAGCTATCCATCTTGGAACCAAAAAATATGAGGAAACATTTCAAATATTCCTCCTTGATCTATCATCTTTCTATCTTCCATGATTCAAATGATAAATGAAGACTAAATTTCAGTTGAAGCTGAAATGAAGTCACTAAACAATAAACTGGAACTGCTGAATACTAACCTGAACTGCTAAAAAAATAATATATGTACTGAAAATTGAATATATGTAAGTGCTGGTCACTTACCAAAAGAAATCTGAAAATGATCTCTTCAATTGTTAACCACACAGGTTGGCAAGAAAACTAACTCTAATACCACTGTAATAATTCAAAAAAAAAATGTTGTATTTTGATGAATGTTTGACAGAATGCCAACTGCTTAGGATGGTGATATTTTTTGTTACTTGTGAGTTTGTTTCAACAAATGCTTAATAGGATGTTCAATACATAATAATATAAAATAAGAATTGTCACTCAACCCAAAACCACAATTTACATCACCATTGACAAGGCGTTAACAATATTCAACATATAATTTTTTTACATTCATAATTATGGCTGCAAATACCTGAATAGATAATAAATGTCTGACCTTTGATAATGAGTTTAGGCTGGGCTATTCTTTTAAAAACCTCTGTATGCAGCAGCAACCACTCAATTACCAGCTACATCACCTTTTTCCTTTTATTGATTGACTTGTCAACAGTGACAAAGGCTCCATAATAAATCGAACTCTGTTTTCCTATGTGCTGCAATCTCCCTCTTTAAAGAATTATTTATCATAAATGATGGGCAGCTGCAACTAAAATTCAAACCCTTTTATTAAAGAGTCCTAATATTTCCAAACTCTGACTTATGTGGGCTGCGGTACCATTATTGAGTTTTTGAAGAAGTGAGTTACTAGAGAAAGATTTCTTATTTAGTGTTGATTGAAGCTACTTTACCGTTTCCAGTATAAGTTATGAAGAAATCAAATTGAAGCCAGAAGTGTTGATTTTTCAAAAATCCTAAATGCAAATTGTTGCTTCATACACAGAGATTCCAGCTACTAATATTTCTCATTGAATACTTGCAATATCAGTACATTCATTCACCATATAAATGCCCACACATGAAAATCAACCAGCTTGCAGGCAATCTTCAACCTTCAATATTTGCCAGAGATATAATCGTTATTTCCCCAAATTTGTCTCTGAAGGAGACTCACAAATTTGGAACCACCACGTTATCGTGCAAGTGGAAATCTTTAATGAATCTGCCTGAATCTAGCTAGGGTGGAATTTTTCACCACTGAAACTAGATACCCGTAGGAATTCCTGCTTATGGTTTTGGACTCCGAAGAGCTCCACCATAGACCAAATAAAATAAATAATCCAGCATAATGAAGAAATGAGCTCACTTCTTTTTATAACCATCCGGAAATCCCTTTTTAAATTTCTCGCCAAAACCTATTAGCACTTTATTATAAAGTGACTTTATGAAATATCTTTTAAATATTAACTCAACGTCACTTTATAGTAACACCATAATTTAATTATTTAATATTACCCTTTCACAGATACTTTTTGCAAGGCAATATCGAATAATTAAAGTAACTAATTAATTTAATGCCCAGGTGGCGAGACAGAAAATGGGGACATGACATGCTATGATGAATGCCAATTGTAAAACGTACCTTTCATTAATAAGAACAGAAATTGGAAAAGATATTATAATATGATTTGACATAATTTTTCGCTTGCAATTCCTCCAGGTGGCTTCAAGCCTTCAACCAACATGCTTCTTTGAACAATAATGATGCTTCCCACCAAATTTGCTTGCAGTCGGTCATGAGAATGCTTCATTGTCTGTTGGAGGTGACTCTTCAACATCTGTGCCAAAGTTAAGGGCTCCAATTACATGCAATACTGTTGCAAAGGATGTTACATAGATTCTTTCAGGTGGCTCTATGGCTCAGATTTTTACTGCAGATTTTAGTGGTTCCTATTCCCTACCAGGTTGTATTTATCTTAAGAATGTAGATGATAGCTCACTGTTAGGATTCAACAACATTGAATGTAGTGGCAATGACTATGGGAGGGTTTATTCTTTCTCTCCCAGTAGATCTGATTTTCATTTTCTCTAAAGTTAGAATTAATGTTGTGGTAGTTGGGTGAGAAGAACATTTACTGAAGCATGGGGTTATTTCCAAATTAAGAAAGTTGTGGCCCAAATTAGCCAAATTACTTGACTGGAGCTCTGAAATTTGGAAGTAGATCCTAGAAGATGAAATTTATATTCATCCATTCGCTTAAACGTTTTTTATTCTCAAGTTTGATTCTTTGGGGGATAAAGAGTTCATCTTAAAATTTGGACCATGGGACTTTAGAGACAACTTTTTGTGCATTAACCTTGGTCTCTCTCCTTCGACCCCCAAACATGTTTTTTTTCGAATGCTTAGACTTCCATATCTTCCTTGCAATTTTGGGAATGCTCTTGACAAATTTTGTTATCTTTTAGATGAGACTAGAAACAAAACCCATGCAACCTTTGCATGGCTTTGTTTAGAGATGGATATCTCTAAGGGGTTTCCAGCTGGAAGCCTTCTTCAAATCAGAGATAGAAGCTGGAAGCAACTTGTAGATTATGAGAAAATTGTTTTTTGGCACTAACATTTTTCCCTTGGGCATCAAGCTTCCCAATGTATCAAAGAGAAGCTTCAAGCAAGTTGTTTCTGAGTATAGAGGAAAAAACATACACACCTTTGATACCCACTTTGTTGGAGGGTGCTAAACCTCATCATCATTTGATTGTTCTAGATGATGAGTTTGAGGACAATTCTCAAGAGGCTCCTTAGGAGGGGTCACCTTCCTCATCAAGCTCTCCTCTTTCTCATACTGGGAAGAAATTTCCTTTCATGGTTCCAATTGTTTGATAAAGATCTATGTTACTGAATTTGTATGAAAACCTTGCGTACTCAAATACAATTATTTTCAAAATTGGATTTGAGTACAAGATGCATATGGAACCGAGTAGGATATGTTTTTTAAGGGTTTGAATCTTAAGTAGTCGTTAACACACGTATTTAGGTGATTCTAGGTTGGATGAATGATTTTTATGGCATTTCCATGTAGACTCCCACTTTTTAGTGCCGAACTTGTAGTAATTGGGAAACTGAAACCATTTTGATGAAAGAGTAGGATGTATCTAGTGCTCATTTTGATATTTTTTCATGCCAATATTGTGAGAAATGATCTCCAGAACTTGGTGGCCAAAAATCATTTTGTCATCCTTTACGTAGACATAGTATGCCTTGTCTTTTTGCAACGCGGATGGAATGGGTTTCTTTAAGGTTTTCATGGAAGCCTAACATGATTGCTATTGGGATGTGCGGGGGGGGAGGAACGTAGGCAATGGAAGCTCACTCGATACATAAATATCCTCTCTCTTCCTTTGCTTGAATTAGAAGTTTTACTTTCAAAGTTTTGGTATTAAATTTTAAATATGTTTTATTTTATTTTAAAACTTCGATTTTAATTTCTAATTTCTTAAATTTAATTTATTTATTATGTTTAACAATTCATTTATCTTGATGTGTAAATGTAGATTAAGGGGTTCACATCTATTATATTAAAACATGATAAGATTTAACTTTTAATTTATTTATTATGTTTAACAATTTGTTTATTGTGATCTGTAAATGTAGATTAAAAGGCTTATGTCTATTATATTAAATCATAATAAGATATCAAATTTCTTTTATTTACTATACTTTTAATAATTTATTTATTTTGATGTGTAAAATGTAGTTAAAAGGGGTTCACATTTGGATGCAGGTGGCGTGGGTCTGAGGAACTAGGCAACACACAATCAGGCATTGGGAGCCAAACTAGTGTGGAACATGTTGTCCAATTGTCCAATACTCAAGCCAAAAGGACAAGGATCTTCCAAAACATATATTTGAACTGTTTGAATCCTGAACGGATTCTAACAATGCTAAACCCACCTAGGGGGTTTGCAATATGGAACTTTATGTTGGAATGCAGAAAAATCATAAGGAATCACTGCACGTGGGATATAAAGGATGGTAAGAAAGCAAATTTTTGGGAATATTCATGGGACAGGGCCTCAGTCTTGTTGGATATCCAAGAATTGGAGGAAATCAAATAATCCCGTAAAGCTCAATGGGGTTTTAAGGTGAGGGACTACATGGAGCCATGTGTGGGGGACGAGAGAACTAAATGGAAATTGTGGTCCCTCAAAGGTTTAAATTGTGAACAAAATCAAGTATCTTGCTTCAAAAAGGAGTTAAGTAAAAGGAGTATCTTCATCAAAGAGGTGGAGGACACAATCAAATGGAAGGTAGCGAAATTAGGTTGCTACAGTGTTAAACTAGGATAATTGGCATTGGAAAATGTGAAAAAAAAAAAAAGAAGATTGGCCATATTTCCTGTGTTGAAACAAATATTGTCAACCTAAAGTAGGCACTTTCGCCTGGTAGCTATACAAAAAAGAATTATCACGGGCGATCGTCTTAGGAAGTTGGGCGTTATGGGTTCGAGTAAATGTGTCCTATGCAAGAACAATGAAGAGTATACAAATCATATCCCGCTGAATTGCCCTTTCGCCAATGAATGTTAGATTTTTATCTTAAATAAGCTAAGTTGGCAAAGTCCTCTTCCAAATGATATCATTGATCTTTTCAATGCTTGGCCGATTATGTACAAAAGATCAATGTTTGCTGGTTTGTGGATTGCAACTCCCTCCATTATAGTGTGGGAAATATGGAAGGAGTAGAAGCATCGAATCTTCCAAGACAAATCCATGGAGAAAAATGCCTTTCCAAGAAAATTGGAAGGGGCAATAACAAAAGTAGTAAATAATGGTGCAAGAAACCAATCCATGAAGAAGAGAGAATTTACATCGTGGGGTCAAACAATGAAGAAATTATGGCTAGGACTCACAATCCCCCTTGTTAATGGGTCATCTAGTGTTCAAACTAAGCCACAAGTAGAGAAAATATTGTATGGTGCCCACTTGAGGAAGGATGGATTAAATTGAATTGCAATGGGGCTTCCAAGCGAAACATGGGCTCATCCAAGGCTAGATGCATCTTCAAAAATCAGAAAGGCGAGATTGTTGCAAAAATGAGCTTCCTGTTGCCACTAAGGACAAACAATGAGGCTAAGATGAGAGCATTATGGAATGGTCTTAATGAAGGGATAAAACGAGGTTATAGGAAGCTAGCAATCGAAGGTGATTCCCTCCTTACAATCAATGCTATAAGCAAACACCAAATGACCAACTGGCACTTGAATAACCTCCTATTGGATTTCATGGGTCCCATAGAGTGTTTCAAGGAGTTTAGGATTTCCCATATCTATGGGGAAGGGAATAAGGAAGTGGATGTTTTGGCCAATGTGGCAATCAATGAACACTTCAAGAGTGTTGGTAGCGTGTGAGCTTAAGTGTATTTAATATGTCTAATGTACGCTTTGGCTAGCACGTGAAAAGCTTGTGAATATGTACGACATATGGTAGGTATGTACGAAGTATCTACTAGATGTTGCATGAGTACAGTGGAGAGGAGGTGGTAATGCAGAATTATAATTACAACGTGTGAGATTGATATTGTTGGATTGATGGGTGATCTCAAGGAATTATTTTTGTCATGCCAAGCGTAAGAGAGTCTTGGTTGTGGCTTATAACAACCTATTCTAAGCAGATGGAAAGCATTCAAATAGGTAGTTGTTTCCTTTATAGGCTGTTAAGTATGGATACCCTTGTGCATTTAACATGCCTGTGGCATCAAATGGCCTTCTTGGGTGCTATCATGGACCAGAGGCTGAAGGTGATGATGAAAGAGCATTGTGGGTGCACTTTGAAGGCCGTGAAGTGGATTCTAGGGGTGGATTCCTTGGTTTCATTGCATCCCTCGACCTTGGGCAGCCAAAGGATATGATTTGGGTACTTTCTCAAACCTTGTTCAAAAAGATGTATTTGGAGGGTGTAACGTCCCCTTTTTAGTCCTATGCTCTTCTTGAGGTTTTAGCCTATTTCCGGAAATTCGTAGGCTAAGCAGAATGAAAAATTAGGGTTTCCTATTTTATAGGAGGTTTCAGATGCATTTTTGAAGGCTTGCATGCAGGAGTTTGGAAGTGTGTTTCTGGGAGTTTTCTGGGTTTTCAAAGAGCTTCAGAATGGTGTAACATGCATCTCCATCTGATAACCTTTCCAGACACTTACTATTATAGTAAGTCATGTTGGCTTCCCAGTTTGTGCTCAGAAGGTGTTTGGAAACACTTAATATTTATAAGTCATGATTACTGCTCAGTCGATGTTCAGATAATGTTTTGCAAACTTACTATTTATAGCAGTTGCTATTTTTGGTAAGTCTATTTTATAGCAGTATCCTTCTAGCAGCAGCTCAATCATCTACAGTTCACATTTTGGGCAGTGTCGCTGTTCAGTTGGTTTTTTGAAGGTTTTTTAAGTTAACTTACTATTTTTGGCATTGGCTATTTTTAGTAAGTTTGTTTGTGGCAATGGCACCATCAGCATTTATGTTCAGGTCATCATTCTATTTCTGGCAGAATCAGTTGAATGTTGGCTTTGGGTTTTTGCTTCTATCCCTCCTTGGACCAAGTCCCAGACTTAGTCAAGTTTAATATTTTGAAGTTGTACCCCATGCCTAGGCTTGATGTCTTTAAGTTGTTAAATGTTATTGTGCAACTTTAAGTTGGACGCCAAAAAGGTGAGGATTAATAGTTATTTAAAATCAAAAATAAAGTGACTATTGAGAAATGGCGTCCCTTGGAGGAATTGAATAGTTTCTTGATTGGAAGTTACAGATTGCTTCATTTGCCATTTGAAGCTTATATATTGATGCCTTGCTCTTTGTATCTCATCTTTGAAAATTGAATAGTAAGGTTATGCTGTTGGTTTGAATCCAGAACTTGGCTAAGGGGAACCTTAGCGAACTCAATCCATCCTTCGGGCCTGCAACTATGGCTTCCTAGGTGGATCATCATGGCTGTATTTCACTTTGAAATACAGATGGAGCTTCAATTGTTGGAATTGAGCAGGTTGCTGATGTAAAACTTGTTTTTTACAAGTTGCTGATTTGGCCTGGCTGAAACTGTTTTTTGTTCATTGCTTCAAGTCGGATTTTAATTTGGTTCTGGATGTTAGCCCATGCTGTTCTACTGTGGAGGGTGCCCCTTGCTGCAAAGTTGTAGAATTTAATATCAAATTGCTGTTTCTTAAGAGCAAAGTCGACCTCCTTGAGGGGCCATACCTTTTGTACTTGCATTGGGATTCATGCCGGCTGTTTCTACCTGTTTTTGGCTCAAATTTCCATTGGAGTTTGGACGCCTAGCTTCCAGCTGTTGATCGACTATGGTAGGGAAGCTTTCGGAGCTGTTTCAGATAAGTTTCGTCCAAATTGGTGAATCTATAACCTGCTGGTCTGATTTTCTGTACTCCCTGTTTCTGATCAGATTAGTTGAGTTTAATTATCTTGTTGTTTGAGCTTCATTGATACATCTATTCATATTGTAAATGTTAGAGGAAGTGATACTCTAACCATTGCTTATTCTGTGAACTCCTATGTGATATATTGCAGCTGTTTAGTAATTGTTTGTAAGTTGATTAGTAGTACTAACAGCATTTGGTTTGTTTGCTGCAATTTACTTTTGTTGTATTCCCCCTCACATAATAAAGTGGTTGTGTGGATTGTATACCCCCCACAGTTTAAGTGGAAGTGAGGTTAATTGGTTGGCTTGCCGCCTTTAAATGTTTGTAATAATCACACCCACTGAATAAGTGGAGTATTCCCACTGTTTGTGGATGCCTGCTCAGCAGAAGAAGTTTACTTTCAGTTCAGTCTAGCACTCCACCATATGTTAGCACCGCGCTTTGCAAAAGGATCTTGCATGCACATTCTTGGTGTCGAGTTTAGCTCTTCATTTCCAATTGTAATTCAAGTTATTAGATCCTAGGGATCCTCTGACCATATGCCCGCCCCTCCTCCTTAAATGGTTTTAGGGCGCATTCTTGGTTAGAGTTGTTTCAGCTGTGTTTTGGCTTAGAGCTAATTCTTAACGGGTGCATGATTTGCATTGTTGTAACTGAAAATCAAAGGCAAAAAATTAAGGGGTTTATTTCAGAGGGTTTGGATGAGGTGTTGCAAGTGGCAAGGTACGGAGTTGGTTTTGTTGATGTTATAGCGGCAGGTTTATCCTTCACCCGATTTGAGCATTAAATAATAAATATCGAACAAATAAATAAAGCCTTGCTACTTATTTATTTGTAGTCGACCCAAGTGAAGAGACGCTTCATTAAAATAATAATTTATATTTTATTTAAGCCGACTTTACAAAAAGTCACTTCCTCTTGCAAAGACATCCCTCTTGTGTAAGAGGCCGACTCTTCATGAAGAGTCACCTCATGCGTATATATTCAAGGCGTCTCACTCTCATTTGTTAATTCAAATTCATTGAAGATAAGTTCGTGCCATTAGAAGGAGATCGTCATTTTGCAGCAGATCTATATTTATTCATCAAGCAGATTGTAATTAAGGAGATATCATATTCTTTGTATAATTGCACCTAGGAGAGGTGCTTTCTTAATAGCCTCAAATTGGCCCAGTGTTTGGCCAAGTTGTAAAGCAGATTTTTGCTTCTTCATTCAATATATAAGTGATATATTTGTGGTTGGGTTTTTCTCCCTCAAGAAGGAGGGTTTTCCCAGGGTATTTGTTGTGTCTTATTGTTCATAATTTTGTTTTTCTGCTTAATTCATTTCTGATCATAAACTTAACATTGTATCAGAGCCAGGTTTAAGCAAGATCGGATCTGTTTTTTTAAACAGCAAAGTCTTCTTCTCTTCTTCTCATCTAAGAGAGTCTATCCAAGCATCGAAAATGGTGAATGGAGTCAAGGTTGAAGATAGACTTGATGGTGCATCTAATTTCACCTCTTGGAAATTCAGAGTCCTTATTGCACTAGAAGATCTTCTAGACTTCGGGAAAGATGATGTGCCCAAGCCATCCGATGATGCTGAGAAAGTTCAATGGAAGAAGAATGGCACGAAGACTAGGAAGATCTTGATAGATTTCGTGAAGGATCATCTTGTGCCGATTATCTCCAAGATGACAACAGCCAAAGATATGTTTGAGACTCTACAAGGCTTGTATGAGATCAACAACACCAACAGAGCTCTTGCCTTGAGACAATAGCTCCATCATATAAAAATGACTAAGGGAGATTCAGTCATCTCCTTCTTCATGAAGATTACTAAGTTGAGAGATCAGCTATGTGCCATTGGAGATAAAGTTGAAGATAGAGACCTAGTTATGTTGGCACTCAATGGTCTTCCACAATCTTGGGAGCCCTTTATCCAAAGCACTAGTGGAAGATTTAAATTGCTCAAATTTGATCGTCTTCGAGCTGATTTCATTCAAGAGGATTCCAGGCTGGCAGGAAGAGGAAATGAACGAAGCTCTCATAACAAAGAAAATCATGTCCTTGCTGCTCAAACTTCAAGAAGGAAAGGAAGAGAAGGGAGAAAAGGCAATTTCAAGAGGAATAGAGACAAAAAATCAGACTCTGCTCCTAAGCCAAAGAAGAAGAAGGATCTCTCTCACATTCAATGCTTCAGATGTGACAAGTATGGTCACTATGCTCGAGATTGCTTAACAAGACCAAAGCAACATGCTTCTACTACAGATGTTGATGCTATGTCACCTCAAAAGGAATCTAGTGACAACTCAAGGGGTTTTCTATTCATCTCCGCTCTTTCAAGCAATGTTCCAACCGACAATGATACTTGGTTGATTGATAGTGGTGCTTGTGGTGCTTCACGACACATTACAAGATATCGAGAGCATCTTTCAGACTTGGTAGAAAGAGAAACCAACTTACAAGTGATAATCGGAGATGATGCTTGTTACTCCATAAAAGGACCTGGGACCACCTCTCTTCATCTAGATTCTGGCATCCCTCTTCATTTGAGTGATGTTTTGTTTATACCAGGAATCAAAAGAAATCTTTTCTCCATTTCAGCATTGGAGGACAAGGGATATCAGGTTGCCTTCTTTGAAGGGAAAGTTCTTGCTTGGCCTAAGAACTCTAGCATCAAAACAACTCGTGTGATTGGTGTTCGTCAAGAGAGCCTATACAGACTCTTTGTTCGTCCATTTCAAGCATTATTGCATGACTCTACCCGTTCAAGTGAGCTATGGCATAGGAGGTTTGCTCACCTACACTTCAAAGCTCTTCCATCTATGGAGAAGATGGTTACTGGCCTATTGAAACTCAGTCTGGAGCACGATGGCATTTGCAGAGGATGTGCGCTGGGTAAGAATATTAAGGGTCCTTTTCATAGTAGTGAAAGTAGATCAAAAGGAATTCTAGATCTTATTCATTCTGATTTTTGTGGTCCAATGTCTGTGGCATCCTTGAGTGGATTTTGGTATTATTTGATTTTCATTGATGACTATTCTCGAAGGACTTGGATTTACTTTTTGAAGTCTAAGGATTCTGAAGAAGTACTTGATAGATTCAAAGAATTCAAGGCTCAAGTTGAAAACATGTCTAGGAAAAGGATCAAGATTCTCAAATCTGATAATGGAGGAGAATACACTTTTGGAGGTTTCTGTAATTTCTACATTGAGGCAGGGATCAAGAGGGAGTTATGTGTTTCGTACAACCCTCAACAAAACGGAGTTGCCGAAAGAAAGAATAGATCCATAGTTGAGGCAGCCAAAGCTATGATTCATGATCAAGACTTACAAACCTTCTTTTGGGCAGAAGCTTCCAGAACTATAGTGTATGTTTAGAATCGAAGCCCTCATCGAATATTGGAAAACATGACTCTTGAAGAGGCCTTCACAGGTGTGAAACCTGAGGTTAGTCATTTAAGAATTTTTGGTTGTCCTGTTTATATTCATGTGCCTAAGGATAAAAGAACTAAGCTAGAACCTTCAGGCAAGAAAGGAATATTTGTGGGTTACAGTGAGAATTCAAAGGCCTATAGGATTTACATTCCAGAGCAGAAATAGATTGAGATCAGCAGGGATGCCTCTTTCGAAGAGGAAGTAGCCTTCAAAAGATCTAAAGGGTCTTACATGGAGATTGACAGTGAAGAACAGGAGACACCTCGAGATATGGACATTTCTCGTGAGATTCAGAGGGAGTCTACTGAACCAGAAGAGACTATTGATCCAGTTGATCCCATAGAACCAACTGATGGGCCAAGAGATATTGCTATAGGTCGAAAGAGACCTCTATGGGCTAGACAAACTATGCAAGAGGCAGAACCGTATGTAGCTCCTCGAGGTACCTTTAGAGAAAGCAGGAGACTGCAGAAGTTTCCAGGCTATGTGGCATTGATGATTCACATCATTGATTCTGAACTTTCCAGTATTGAGGAAGCATCCAACCAGCAAGAATGGAGAGATGCTATGATAGAAGAATATCAGTCTATTATCAAGAATGATGTTTGGGATGTTGTACCAAGACCTAAAGGCAAATCAATTGTCTTCCAAGTGGCTCTTCAAGATCAAGCATGCAGCTAATGGGAGCATTGAGAAGTACAAAGCAAGATTTGTAGCAAGAGGATTCTCTCAGAAGGAGAGAATAGATTATGAAGAGACATTTGCTCCTGTTGCTCAATATACATCTATCAGGACTATTATTGCTATGGCATCTGCTAAAGGCTGCAAGCTACATCAAATGGACTTAAAGACTGCATTTCTTAATGGTGTGATTGAAGAAGAAGTGTACATTGAGCAACCAGATGGTTTTGTGATTCATGGGAAGGAGTCTCATGTATGCAAATTGAAGAAGGCCTTGTATGGCCTTAAGCAAGCACCGCGTGCTTGGTATGAAAGGATCAATCGATATTTGATGAGTTTAGGTTTCTCCAAGAATGATGCAAATTCCAATTTTTACTTCAAGGTAATTAATGGTGAGGCCTTGATATTGGTCCTTTATGTTGATGATTTATTTCTCACTGGTGCAGAGTATCTCATTGTCAAATGCAAGAAAGAGTTATCCTCTGAGTTTGAGATGAAGGATCTTGGTCTTATGCATTATTTCCTAGGACTGGAAGTGTGGCAAAGACCTAATGAGATTATCTTGAGTCAAGGAAAATACACTATAGATATCTTGAAGAGATTTGGGATGATGGACTGCAAGTCCATGTCTACACCTATGGAGACAAATTTGAAGAAGTTGAATAACTCTGCAGCTAGTTCAGATTTGGTAAATCCGACCATGTACAGACAGTTGATTAGATCATTGATGTATCTAGTCAATACTAGACCTGACATTTGTTATGTAGTGAGCGCTCTCAGTCGGTTCATGTGTGAACCAAGACAAATTCATCTAGTTGCAGCAAAGCATATCTTGAGATACTTGCGTGGCACTGTGGGATATGGCTTGAGATATACTTCTTGTGAAGATCTGAAGTTACAAGGCTATACTGATTTTGATTGGGTCGGGAGTGTAACTGATAGGAAGAGCACTTCTGGATGTTGCTTCAGTTTGGGGTTTGCCATGATTTCTTGGTGTAGCAGGAAGCAAACTTTTGTGACACTAAGTACTGCAGAGGCTGAGTATATTGCAGCATGTGTAGCAGTTCGAGAAGCAGTGTGGCTTCAGGAGCTCCTTGCAAGATTGTTTGGTCAAACATTGGAGCCTACTATTATTCATTGTGATAATCAAAGTTGTGTGAAGCTCTTTGTCAATCCAGTGTTTCATGACATAACTAAACATGTGGAGATCAAGTATCATTATATCCGAGATATGGTGCTAAGGAAAGCAATTCAACTCAAATATATTTGCACTGATGACAGATGACTGATATTCTCACCAAGCCTCTCTCTAGAGTGAAATTCACACATTTTCGAGACAAGCTTGGATTTGTGGGGAATGTTGCCCTTGCTGAGAGGGAGACTCAACATCAATGATATTTGCTATAATGCATATTTTTCTAAGACGGAGAAATATGAGGTGAAAGCCCTTGTCCATCTCTGAGATGGAGATGTGGTTCTTTCCACACATGGGAGTAGCCATGGTGGATGTCATGTTGAGAGACTCCATGACAACATCACGTTGAGAGACTCCGTGATGAATCCCTTGTACTTGTGTTTTTCCACACATGGGAATAGCCATGGTGGACATCATGTTAAGAGACTCCATGATGACATCACGTTGAGTGACTCCGTGATGGGCACTTGTGCACATGTTCCTTTCCACACATGGGAGTAGCCATGGTGGACGTCATGTTGAGTGACTCCATGATGATATCACGTTGAGAAACTCCTTGATGAACTCTTTTCCACAAATGGGTGTAGCCATTGTGGGTGTCATGTTGAGGGACTCCATGACATGGATATCTGGAAGGATACCTCCCTAGCTAAGAGGGAGTGTTGATGTTATAGTGGCAGGTTTATCCTTCACCTGATTTGAACATTAAATAATAAATATCGAACAAATAAATAAAGCCTTGCTACTTATTTATTTGTAGCCGACCCAAGTGAAGAGACGCTTCATTTAAAATAATAATTTATATTTTATTTAAGCCAACTTTACAAAAAGCTGCTTCCTCTTGCAAAGACGTCCCTCTTGTGTAAGAGGCCGACTCTTCATGAAGAGTCGCCTCATGCATATATATTCAAGGCGTCTCACTCTCATTTGTTAATTCAAATTCATTGAAGTTAAGTTCGCGCCATTAGAAGGAGATCGTCATTTTGCAGCAGATCGATATTTATTCATCAAGCAGATTGTAATTAAGGAGATATCATATTCTTTGTATAATTGCACCTAGGAGAGGTGCTTTCTTCATAGCTTCAGATTGGCCCAGTGTTTGGCCAAGTTGTAAAGCAGATTTATGCTTCTTCATTCAATATATAAGTGATATATTTGTGGCTTGGTTTTTCTCCCTCAAGAAGGAGGGTTTTCCCAGGGTATTTTCTGTGTCTTATTGTTCATAATTCTGTATTTCTGCTTAATTCAATTCTGATCATAAACTTAACAGGTTTGTCGCACCCAAAGGATATTTCCTTGGTGTTGGAGGAGGCTGCAATTGTGGAGTGGGTGCCCTTCCTCAGCAATTTCCGAACCAAAACCTTAATGTAACATAGAGCGTTGGCAGAGAAGGGTCGTCAATTTTTGAAGTGAGTGAATAACCTGGAACCAGTTTATGAATTGGAATGGCTCCGTGACTTCGATCAACTGGCAGCAGGGAGTGGGTAATAGCACCTATGGGAGAAAAAGGTTTTTTTGTTAAAATTTATATAATATAGTTCAGAAATGTTCAAATTTTGTAAGATATTACAGGCAAAATGTAATAATTGTTAGTTGCTAAATCTAGAGTCTGGTTGGAGCCACTTGAATGTAAACAGTTTGTAAAACAATATTTTCGATTAATATAATGGTGCAGCCCTAGCTGCAACTTACTTAGAAAAAAAAAAGTTCACATCTATTATATTAAATCATAAAAGGATAATGTTTAGCATATGTATGACGGGTAGTTCTTAACTTAATTCTTAAATTGTTTAGATTATATATATGTTTTTTTTTAAAGGACATACCTAGCCCCCCAGAATAATTTGTCATACCAACATACCCTTTCCGATTCCAATTCAGTAACTTAGAGAGGTGGGCACAGAGCAGGCCAAACATTTGGTTTACAATAAACAAGAAATTACTCTCTATAACTTAAGTGTGGATGGAGGTTTCAGCCTCTCCAGCTTTGAAGGAAGATTTGGACATTCTGAAGATTGATACCATCTAAAGAATAGAATCTTGAGGTGGGATGGTGGTTGCATCCCCCTCTAGGAATGACTGGATTGAAGAAAAAAATCAGGACAGAATTTGGCTTATTAAAGTTTTTAATATTATTACTGTTGTTGCGTAAATTGAAAAGTCTTGCAGGATTTGCCAACAAATTTTGTTCAAATTGATATATCCTCATCCTAGCTTGGGGACTGAGTTTCTGTGGTAATATTGATGCAGAAGGATGACAAGCAGTGTCATAGCAATCTGGTTATGAGCTTTACTTACATACAGTGAAAGTTCACAGCAGATTACCTACATCTACTCTTTTTCATATGCTTATAGGCAGAGACAATTGTGCAAATTGTTGTTTCCATGTTTTACACCCTTCTTTAGAGGTAATGTACAGAACAATGAAGCATGGCTATGGCAAGTCTATAATGAAAATGATATATTAAATATTGGGCAGACTGCACATAGTTTCATTTCAACTTACGGTTTTTACATACTTCAGATTCTGATTAAAATTTACGAGTCTAAAAAGCAATGCATAATCTATTGACTTTTAGGACTGCTAATTAACTTTAGGTAAATGGCATTCTACAAATATGTTCTCCTGTTTTAATAATTTAGGAGGAAATAGCAGGCTGTAATATGCTGGACCAATTTTTTAAACAAGTTTTTGCAATTTTCCATAGTTATATTGCATAGGAATTTCATCATACAATTTGCATGATTTCTGTTCTGATATAGTCTCACTTGTTTTTAAAAGATGTTGTGCATAAGTTTGATAGTATGAGATTCCAGATATTTATATTACAACACCTCATTTTAACCATAAATTGTTACACAAGATTTACACAGAATTTATTTTCAACTCATGAATTGTAGTCATAAAAACAAATATTTTAGAAATTACAAACTGCATTTACATCCGAATATTTATAAATAAAAATGTGCAGACTTGAGGTACAATCAGCAACCATAGTTCCCAAACCACCAATCAGCAACAACTTGAATAGCTCCAAATATTTAAATCACACCCCTTCCTCACAGGTACAGCTTCCCAAAGTACTGTACGCCAGATTTAAATGTTTTAACAACAACTAATGTGGGCTGCAATACTTCCTAGCTGCCACATTGTAATTTAGAAGTTTTAAAGACTTCAAGAAATTGCATCGCCCCTTTTCTCTTTGCCCAAACAAGTGTACGGAAGCTTCAAATTAAAGGGAAAATCGTACGGCTCCTCTATGAGTTGAATATGGCATTTGGCTGGTGATAAATCTCAACCACAATATTTGATATTTATTTTTCTTGCTTCACATGCACCCACAACACAAACCCTTCTATTCAAACTTAATTGCCGGATGTTTCTAGTAATAGATATCAAGAATGAAACCAATAAAAAATAGTTCCCATCTGCAAACCGGAGAAAATAATAATTTATCCTTTGCCTACAAACCTTCGATAAATTATTTAATCGACAATCATTTTGCACTTGCATGAAACTTGAATGATTCCACTTGCAAAGTCTTTTAATCCAAATATGAACCTTGCCTGGATCCACCTCTAAATCTAAAATGAGAGTTTTCGTTCCTGTGTGCAAAGTCTTCAACACACTGTCAATCCCTCGATGGAATCACATTGCTTTCCAAGTTTTCGTCCGTCAAGAAACCTTTGGGGTTTTCATCCCTCCAGTGAGAAATCTAGCCATAGGCACAAATTTCCAAAAAAGAAATAAACAAAATCTTGAATAATCCCAATGAGCTCACAAACCTCCCTTTTATAACCTTTTCAGAAAAATTTTCGAGAATATAATATAAAATCACTTTATAAATTAAATAAGCCTTATTACTCCAAAAAGTGATTTTTTTTTTTTTTTTAAACATTCCTAGTGCATAAAGCCACTTTACCCGCGTCCAACATTTAAAACTTTTCCTCTTTCCGACGAGCTATTATACTAAGGTGCCCATTAAATTATTTTAATAAAATTAGCAACCTTAGTAAAAATAATTAAATTATAGCTCATTAATACATCCGAGTTGCAGAAATTGTCAAAAAGCATCGGAATTGAAATTTGATTGCATTGGAGTGATAACGATGATAAATAATGAAGATTGGACCTGATCAGTTCACTTACTATGAATAGGCACTCTCTCCAAGAATCTTGGAGAACACACCAGAAGTCAGATATAACTTCGGAAAGTGCCATCTTAGTCCCTTAGATCATCTGAGCTCAATGGTAACAACAAATAACCCCTTTGATAAGGATGACACACACCGAGAAGATTAGAGCCAACTGTAGTGCAAGAGAACCTAAAAATGGGGGCATTACAATCCTCCCTTCCCAAAGATTGCTTGTCCTCAAGCAATACCAACTCAATCCCAAAATCACCAGGCTGAACCTAACTAAAACCAAATATAATCCTAGGTCCCAAGTCAACCTAGGAGGTTTGTAGTTCCTTCTACTCAAAACATTGTCCACAAGTGATCTCCTGAAAACCACCTACAAGAAGAGCAATCAAATATTGCAAAAACTCAGTCAACTCCTCAAAGAATTGCTCTTCGGAAAAAACCAATCCAAGGCACCATAGAAGTAAGCTCAAGGAAGAACATTAGCTCTCATTTCCAACACCTTGCACTCTAATATAATTGTCACTAAAATTTAATCTGCTGTCCCAAACATACGTGCAAGCTGAATGTAAGCAATAACAATTATTTGGTGCCCAAACACCCAACCAACACCGAAAATTATTAACCAAACCTATCATTCTCTCCATTTGAGACCCAAAACTGACCTTGTCAATGAGCTGGTTGGACTGAACTTGCTCAAGTCTGCAGCTGTTCAAGTCTGATTTTTCAAAAAAAAATCACTTGCAAAGAATAACAATCGCTGCAATATTGAATAACCTTGGCCAAAATGAAATTTCTGATCATTCCCATGGCTATAAATGTCTCCCCCAAAGTCACCAATTCGATAGAATACCAAATTTTGCTCATAATCTCTCTCTAGTCCATTTGCAGAAGCTCAAATGGACTCATATGATGACTGAGTAAAGAGGTAACAGCAGTATTATTATCACCTTTTAGGTCCACAACATCCCATGGTATGTTTCTTCCATCAACACTAATCACCAATAGCCCATGAAAAAGATTTTGTGCATAAATACTAACCCAAAGAGTAATTACACCATGTTGTTGCTGCGCTACTCTATAACATCCTCTTTGCATAATTCATGCTTTGAGGTTAGGACAACACTTTGTTCAGAAGGAAATTCATCAATTGTTGTAACTTTATTTTCTATACCAGCAATAATCTCAGATTCATTTGATAAATCTCCTTCCCACAACCTGTTGATTCTTCTCATTTATAATTTCATCAAGGAAGCATTCTCATTTACACCAATCTCCTCGTCAAATTTGGAATTTTTCAAGTTCATTATTTTAGCTTTCACAATTTCATTATGAATGACATAATCATGCATTCGTGAACTGCTGCTAGAAAGAATACCTGAATCATCATACCTTTCAAAGGTGTTGTCAATGTCACCATAGGCCTCATAACCCTTACTGGATTGATCTGAGTTTGTAGCCAAAACTGCTGTTTTGTCATCTTCATCAAACAAATCCTCAACATATGAAGATACATGCACTTCATTGGAGTCATTTTTTGGTACTGCTATACATGTTTCTTGAGGTAATGTATTTACTTCAAGTTCTATAGTCTCGGATTTTTCTTTGTTGTCATCATCACTTGGCTGCAATGAACATGTGGTAGGAGTCATTAACTCACCTTCTTTGTTGTTCCCACATATGTGACGAAGTGTCCAAGCACCTTGGCATGTGAAACAATGTTTCTCTCTTCTCAATTGGTTCTTGCTCATTTTAGGAGATCATGTAACTTGTAAACCCAAAGAAATCAATTTCTCTTTAGTCAACTAGTGTTTTATCTTCTCAATTTTTCATTCAACCAATCTTTTTGATAACTCATAGCCACAGGTGAGATAGCCTGCTTCTTCCTCCAAATCACCAACAAATTAGATAGCAACTACTTGGAAATATCATCATCCTCATCTAAAATTAGAGACAATAATTTGCATTGCTGTTTTAACATTCTCTGCATGATGCATTCTGATTTTGGCAAAGAAGCATTGGAACATTTTGAGTATCAAATCATCACATTTGAGATCAAGCATCAACACATAATCTAACATTTGCAACAGTTTCTAAAATTTTTAGCCTCCTATCAAAAGAAGGCTGGCTGGTATCATTCAACCCATGAAAACTCTCCTCAATCAGCTGGAATATCTCTTTCATTGTCATCTATGTATGGTACTTCAAGAGTTGTAATCCTTACGATTTCACCAAGGCAAGAGGTGACTACAAGTCTCACATCTTTATTTGAATGTCATAAGCTTGGGCTGGGCTAAAGAAAACATTGATGGCTTCAAAGCCCAATACAAAATCTCGCAATTCGATTGGTCTACTTTGGATAAACACAATTCCAAATCATTCAACCTAAAAAGAACATCGTCTGGAAATTGTACAAACTCCAATCCTTTTTCAACTACAAAAAGCAAACTTCCCATTTCCTTTTCCTTTTATGAATTTTTGGGCTTGATACATTTAAATGAATCATTGAAAGTTTTTGAGAAAGGACCCATGTTCTGATTTGCATTAGCTGATTTATTTTTTTTAGTTCATTCCTGCTACCTTCATTTTCCCTTGCAATAGAAGAATTATTTTCCTTTGTCCCCCCTTCTTTCTTTCCAACTGATAAGTGAAGTTCCAACAATTCAGGATGCTCTAACAATGTTATTAGATTCTTCTGATATTCTTGAAAGACTTGCAAATTTTTTTATGAGTTCCCAATTCTTTTTTGTCTTTCTTTAGCCACTGAATGCAAGCTTTGGTACCAACTTACCATTGCTGAAACTGAAATGTATAAGTGCTGGTCACTTATTAGAAGCAATCTGAAAATTATCTTTTCATTGTTAACCCCTTAAGCTGACAGGATGCACAGCCCTGATACCATTGTAATATGTTGGACCAATTTTTTAAACAAGTTTTTGCAATTTTCCACAGTTATACTACATAGGCATTTCGTCATATGGTTTGCATGATTGTTGTTCTGATATAGTTTCACTTGTTTTTAAAAGATGTGCATAAGTTTGATAGCATGAAATTCTACAGATTATATATCGCAACACCTCATTTTTACCATAAATTGTTCTAGAAGATTTACACGGAAAATTTCTTTTCAACTCATGAATTGCAGTCATAAAATCAAGTATTTCAGAAATTACAAACTACATTTACATCCCAATATTTATAAATAAAAATGTGCTGACTTGAGGTACAATCAGCAACCATAAGTCCCAAACCACCAATCAGCAACAACTTGAATAGCTCCAAACATTTAAATCGCACCCCTTCCTCACAGGTACGGCTTCCCAAAGTACTGTACGGCAGATTTAAATGTTTTTAACAGCAGCTAATGTGGGCTGCGATACTTCCCATGAAGGTGGCGCCAACCTTGGTGGGCCCTCCTAGCTGCCACGTTGGAATTTAGAAGTTTTAAAGACTTCAAGAAATTGCATTGCCCCTTTTCTCTTTGCCCAAACAAGTGTACGCCATCTTCAAATTAAAGGGAAAATGGTATGGCTCCACTATGAGCTGAATATGGCATTTGGCTGGTGATAAATCTCAATCGCAATATTTAATATTTATTTTTCTTGCTTCACATGCACCCACAAATATTTAATATTTATTTTTCTTGCTTCAGATGCACCCACAACAAAAACCCTTCTATTCAAACTTAATTGCCGGATGTTTCCAGTAATAGATATCAAGAATGAAACCAATAAAAATTACTTCTCATCTACAAACCGAAGAAAATAATAATTTATCCTTTGCTTACAAACCTCCCATAAATTATTTAATCGACAATCATTTTGCACCTACGTGAAACCTGAATGATTCCACTTGCAAACTCTTTTAATACAAATGCGAACCCTACATGGATCCACCTCTAAATCTAAAACAAGAGTTTTTGTTCTTGTTTGCAAAGTCTTCAACACATTGTTGATCCTAGGATGGAATCGCATTGCCTTTCGGGTTTTCGTCCATTGGGAAACCTTCGAGGTTTTTGTCCCTTCGGTGAGAAATTTGGCCACAAACCCAAACCTCCAAAAGAGAAATTAACAAAATCTTAAATAATCCCAATGAGCTCACATAACTCCCTTATATAGCCTTTTCAGAAACTTTTCTGAAAATATAATATAAAATCACTTTATAAATTAAATAAGCCTTATTACTTCAAAAAGTGATTTATTTTATTCTTTTAAACATTCCCAGTGCATAAAGCTACTTTACCAACATCCAACATTTAAAACTTTTCATCCTCTTTCCGACAAACTATTATACTAAGATGCCCATTAAATTATTTTAATAAAATTAGCAACCTTAGTAAAATAATTAAATTATAACTCATTAATACATCCGAGTTGTGGAAACTGTCAAAAAGCATCGGAATCGAAATCTGATTCTCCACTGAAGTGATATCGATGATAAATAATGAAAATTGGACCTGACCAGTTTACTTACTAAATAGGTGTTTTCTTCAAGAATCTTGGAGAGCACACCAAAAGTCAGAAATAACTTCAGAAAGTGCCATCTGAGTCCCTTAGATCATCTGAGCTCACAGGTAACAACAAATAACCCTTTTGATAAAGTTGACACACATCAAGAAGGTCAGAGCCAACTGTAGGTGCAAGAGAATCCAAAAATGGGGACATTACACAGGCATATACTGCACTTCTGCTATCCTTATGCCAATCAATTGCCCACATGAAGCAATCAACCGTAACTGCTACATTTTGGCATTTTGCAATCAGTTATCAATCCACTTCAGTTCCATTATATAGATGATACTTGACCTGCTATGTTGAATGTCAATTGCAAAACATACATTTCAGTATGAAGAACAGAATTTAGTTTACGAGTTTCCTATATTATTACCATTGTTGCTTAAACTGTGAAGTATTCCTGGATAAAGAATTGTTATATATTTTCTGACAAATTCTGGCCAAATTCAAATTTCTAGTGCTAACACTGACTGCAGAATGATGATGTGCAGTCACATAGCAATCTGGTTATGAGCTTCACTTAATACAGTGAAAGTCCAGAGCAGATTAGCTACATTTGCTCTGTTTTTATGTGCTTCCAGGCAGAGACAATTGTGCAAATTATTTCCATGTTTCCCACCTTTGTTTAGAGGTATTTTACAGAGCAATAATGTATGCATGTCAACTCCAGGTGAATAGTGGATTTGGCATATTAAATATTTGGGCACGCTACAAATAGTTTCAGTTCAATTTGAGGTTTTTATATATTTCAGTTTCTGATTAAATATAGTAATCTGAAAAGAAATTGGTAATATTGAGTTTTCAGATTGGCAATCAACTTTAGATAAATGGCATTCTGTATGTTACCTAGTTTTCACAATTTAGGAGAAAATAACAGGCATATAATTTTGGATGCTTTCCATTCATGATCAAAGAAATGATCTATTTAAATCTTCAACCAGGTTTTCTTCATTCCAAACTCTATTTTTAAAGAAGAATAAACATATCAGTTGATAGAGCTTGGCCAGAGTTCTTTTGAAGATTTGTGAATCAGTTTCTGGTTTGATAATTAAATGGAATCTGAAAAATATTAACATATAGAGTTCTTTTTGTTTGTGTTTTTAACAGGGGCAAATGCTTGTAGAAATAAATGATGAATCGGCTGTTCCCATTGTCATTGAAATGAAAGAAGGATGTGACGATAATTGGCCTTGGCTCTTGTTTCGCAGGTGCAAGTGCAAGCACTACATGTCTCAATAAATCATCTCATTCTCTACAAGTATATGTATGATATATTGTTCATGAACAGTTTCAATCTTTAAGTAATTCCATAGCTTACTCCCCAAACATGGCTTTGTTATTCAACAGTCACTTCCGGCTACAAATATGTCTACTGAGCCATTGTAATATTAACGTCTCTTTACATTTAATTTGTCTAATGTATATATTGATATTTTTGTTCATGGTGGTACTTTTGATATATGTGAAAGGAAACAATCTTTCTAACTCATCCCTTACGGCTTATTTATAGTCCTCAAGGGTAAAGGTAAAATACTATTTGTAGAGATCGAGTCTTCTATTTAGATCTTCCTGGAAATCATTTGGAGTTGACAAATGTAACACACGATAATATGTGATGTGTAGAGAAGTGAAGTGTATTATTCACAACTACAGCTTAGACATGTAAAATCAATGTATTTAAATTTAAAGAACATAATATATTGGGTTAAATATAGTAATATACTCACACATAATTTTACAAAACTGATAAATTGATGGTACCCTAAAAAAGAAGTCATAAATAATCAAGATTGTGTCTGAATTCTGTTTCATTTATTGCTTTGTGAATTGTTATCTTGAATGATGTCACACATCTAAAATCTATACAAAAAGTGTGCTCTTCTAGGATATGCCAAAGATTGTCCTAAAAACAATCATCTTGGTACCAAAAAACACATCAAAAAACTAGAAGAGTTTTTGATATTGAAATATTTCCATGCTTATACTTGGATGTGGATCGAATTTGGCTCGAGGGAGTAGTTCAATTGTAGTTGATCCTCTGAAAATTAGCATGAATGTTCTACTCGAAGTCTCTCACCATTCTATTTCTTACCAAATTTTTTGTCTAATTATTCCCTCTGGGTGGCTCTCGCTGCAACATTTTTTCGTCTGCGTCCCCTCCATTATCTATAAAAGCAACTGTCACTTAGGACAGCCGACAACCTACACAAGGACGGCCAAAATAATTATATCGACATGCTCAGAAAGTTGTGGTCGATATTAACTTCCAAGCCAGAATGGCAAAAGGTTGCTAACTGAAAATGATAATTCCTCCTCATATCCGCTTTACATTGGAGGAATCGAATAGAGGTTAGGGCATCTTATTAAGATTGAAATCCTAGGTCTATGTAGACTGGAAACATGTGGTGTATTCATAATGGCTAGCAATATTTCATAGTTATTTGTTCTTCACATGGTCAGAAAGATTCAATTTTCTGATCTTGTCCATGGTTTTAAATATATCTGTTTTGTATAACCAACCTTGAAGTTCTACCTTCAGTCCTACTGATGATCTCCACTTCACAATCCCAATTCGGGTTTATTTTCGTTTGTTTCCAAATGAAAACCTGAGCATGGCTTCTCTATGGAGTTTGGAATCGTTATTGGTGAATTCTCAGCAGCCTTTGAAGTCACATTGTAGCAATGTGTTCCCAATTATATTATTTGTGTCAATGTTGATCTAGAAGTACCTCATCCAAATCAAACCCTTTTGGAATTATGATGCACTGGATTGGAGCAACCACTTGATTATGAAAAACTCCCATTCAAGTGAAGAGTGGGTCATAAACATGGAAACTTGATTTAGTCTGTCCTACTATTTAACGGCAGAATCTGGAGGATGTACCCAGTCTGCAATGCAAGCTAAAAGGAAACCTTGAATTCTAAGTTCAACAGTTAGATTTGGAGTTTACGCCTCACTTTGGAGTGCACAATTCAAAGGATTCTACTATTACTCCATTGGAGAAACTACAATCACAAGTGGTATCATCAGCACTGTCTTAACAGGTCCACAAAACACAAGCCAGAAGAACGAAAAATTAGAAAGATATTTTAGCGATCTTGGAAATCTCTAACTTGTGTGAGGTCCTAGATTCCAAAGAACATAGTTTCCTTGTGATTGGCGCTTTGCAAGAGATTTAAGAATGCAGCAGTTGTAGCTTCATCTTCCCATATTTCTCCATGTTCATTACTAATACGTTTGAGCTTCCTCAGTTATCACTCTATCGCTAGTTCCTATCAGGCCTGGAATTTGATAGTGTATGTGGCTTGTATATTACACTTTAAAATTTATTAAATCATATAATTTGATTTAGTATATTTTTATATAATCATATTATATAACATTTAAAATTATTATTAAGCTGTAAAATTTATTATAGGCAAATATAATATTATATTTTAATTTATAATAATATATATCATTTAATTATATAACCATATATATGACACTTTAAATTATTATTATATCGTAAAAATTTATTATAGGCAAATATAATATAATATTTTAATTCATAATATTAATATATATCATTTTATAATGTTTATTACTAGCAATTACATTCTAGTGTGCAATGGGTATATTGAAAGTGTGGAAGGTCAATTAGAAAAAAATGGTCTATTTTGTGTGCATTTGCATAGGATATGAGCTCAATTGATAGAGCATCTAGCAAATGATTTTTTTTGTGCAACAAAGGTCTCAATGGAGAAGTGATAGCTTCAAATCAAGTATTCATCAACTTACAAGGATCTAGACATGATTGAAACAAGACCTTTGAATCAGGAAGATAATCAAGCTTCATTACCAAGAGTCATGTTATGTTTGCAATAAGAAGAGGGGGATATAGGGATGGAAAGAGGGAGAGAGGGGTAAGGAAAAATAGAGATGGATATGGATATGGAGGAGAGAGATAGATATATAGAGAGGGAGAGAGGGAGATATAGAACAAAAAGATAGAAATACAAAGTGATATATAGAGAGAAGTAGAGAGAGGGAGAGGTATAGGTGTAGAAGATGGAGAGGCAAAGAGATATACATAGAGGTGTAATAAGAGGGAAAGAAGAGAGAGAGAGAGAGAAGGGGGGGAAGGGGGGGTGAGATAAATAAAAAGAAAGAGAGGTATGGAGATAGAGAGATATAGAGACATATAGATGATGAGATAGAGATATAAGGAGATATTGAGAGGGGAGAGGGAGAGAAAGATATATGGGAAGAGAAAGGACAGAGGTAGAGATAAAGAGATAGATGGGGGGATGGAGGGAGATGTGAGGAGATAAATAGAGGAGAATTTTTTAGAGAGATATAGAAAGGGAGTGATAGGGAGAGAGGGGGGATAGAAACAGGGAGAGATGGGAAGATAGGAATAGAGGGGGCAAGAGTAGGAGATAAAGGAGATGATAGAGACAAGTGATAGCGAGGGGGGGAGAGAGATAGAGATAGGGAGGGCGAAATAGGGAGTGTGTGTGTGTGTGTGTGAATAAAAGAGATATATAGAAATACATATAGGAGGGGGAAATAAGGAGAGAGTGTGTGTGAGAGAGAGACAGATAGATAGATAGACAAAGATAGAGAGGGAAAGAGATAAATAGATAGAGAGGGAGAGAAATAGAGAGATATAGAAAGAGGGAGTGATAGGGAGAGAGGAAGAGAGGGAGATATAGAGATACATATATTGAGAAAGATAGGGGAAGAGGTAAGGAGATAGATATTGATGGAGATGGAGACAAAGATAAGGATTAGTATATAGATAGGGAGAAGGAGATATGGAAGGAGAGAAAGAGAGAATGATAGAGGGGGAGGTGGAGGGGTAGAAAAGTAGAGATATAAAGTCATATATAGAGAGAGGTAAAGGGAGATAAAGAGGGAGAGAGGGACAAAGGGGGAGACAAATATGGATAGAAAAAGAGAGCAGGGTAGAGAGATGGGGAGAGGGAAAGAAAGATAGATAGAAGGGAAGATAAATATACAAAGAAATAGGGGCGAGAGAGGAAGAGAGATTGTGTGATAACGAGAAACATAGAGATAGAGAGGGAGAAAAAGATATAAAGAGCTCTCTCTTTTTACCCCTCTCTCTCTCTCTCTCTCTCTCTCTCTCTCGCTATATATATATATATATATATATTCCTTTATTTTCTCTCCCTCTGCCTCTTTTATCTTATCTCTATTTCCCTCTCCCTTCTCTATTCCTCTCTATTTTCTCTTTATCTATTTTCATCCTTAAGTGTGCAATGGGTACACTACAAAGGTCTTAAAAGTGAATTATCATATCTTTAATCAAATGGCATGCTACACTAAGCATAACTCCCTAGGGACACATGCTATCCTTGAATTGTTGGCACAAACTGACTGATCAAAAGTTAGTCTCTCTCTCTAACTTATAATTTAGATTTTAAGTTTTAAATTTATTTTATTATATAAATTAAAATAAAAATGAAAAGGAAAATTAACTCTAATAATTATTTATTTTTGTAATTTCCTAAATAGACAAATAATAAAAATATATTTAAAACTTAAGTTTAAATTAAAAATTAAAATAACATAAATTAAATGCAAAGTCAAAATATATCAAAATGCAACTATTAATAAAAATAACAATTTAAAAATATTAATAATAAATAATAAACTTATTAGGTTAATATTTTTTTATTTTTTTGGCAAATCGCTATCAGAGAAGATAGCACTTTTTCTATTACTTTAAAATAACGAATCACATGCTTTTTTAGAAGATCTTAATGTCATTGAATGCTTCTGTTTTGCAAATGGTGTTTTCTTCCTCTTCAACTCTATCCATTCTTGTTCATTTTCAAGAGGGTCATTGATGTTTTTCACTTTCAAGTTTTCATTATTAACAACTGCAACTAAAGAAATAGAAGAGATTTCAATGTTCTTGTGCTACGAATCCGATTTCACCAAGAGGGATGAAGAAGCCAACGACAAATCCTCTTTTGTCTTCTTATTAGACACAACCTCTTAAGATAGGTGAGGCAATTTTGGAACCTTTTCTTGGATCATGGGGGAAGGAGCGGCATCAGTTTGCACAAAAGGAGAGATTAAATAGTGATGGGATTCCACCCTATCCCACCAAGACGGCATGTTGTCCTTAGTTCAACCCCTACCACATTGTGCAGTAGCGTGTTCAGATGTGAAATATCTTTTGCACTTGAAGGTAATTTTTCTTAGTTTATTGGTTGATTCCATCATCTGTTGCCAACTTTGAGAAAAATCTCTACTGAAAGCCCTTTTGTAACATCCATTTCAACACAAAGACGTGCAAAAGTCAAATTTTCATAGTTGATTGTTTCCTTTGAGATATTATGATACTTGTCCAGCCCATTGCCAATTGCCTTCAAATAGTCAATTTTCCAAAATTGTATTGGAAGATAAGGTAAACGAACACACAAAAAGGCAGAAGAAAAACTCTTTGTTTGAGGATCGAACAAAGGGAACCAGGATTTCATACATAAGAAATCTCCTTGATAAAACTAGGGCCCCGTGTTAAGAATCATTTCTCTATATTCCAATGAATCAAATTCAAAAATAAAAAATCTTTTGCATGGGGATAGATGCTAATTTCTTCCTCCAAATAATCTTTCCAAAGCGTGTTAATCCATGAATGGAGATCACTTAAATTTAACCATACCTTCATAAATTTGCAAACAAGGGCATTGGCTTGCAAATAGACTTTTCTAACACTAGTGGTGCTATCTAGGCATATCTTTGGGGCATTCAATGAAAGGCGAACTGAGAAAGGAGGGTTTTGATTTGTCCCAAAGATAGGGAAGTTTGGAGATCAAAACTGTTTCATTTGCCTCCAAACAATCAGAGTCCAAACCCAGCGTGGCCTTGTAATTGGGCTACAACATCTTATATTTTGATTTAGTTTTGTTAGGAAAACATGACCCTTTCACTCGCATTGCAACATCTTATATTCTGATTTAGTTGCAGAGCATGTCAACATTTTCTTTCTTCAGAAATCATTGAGTTAATAAATAATTAAATACAATAGTAAAACCAATTTTAAATCTATTAAAATTGAATTATTAATAAAATATAATTCTATTTTTCATTTCAATCTTATCAACTCCTTTTCTTTTCTTCATTTTTAAAACAAAAAAAACCTACTTTTAAATTGCTAAATAAAATAAAAAGTGAAAGTTATTAAAATTAAAATATTAGTAAAACATAATTCTATTTTTTATTTCAATCTTATCAATTTATTCTCTTTTATTTGTTTTTAAAGTAAAGTCTCACTTTTAAATTGTTAAATCATTTTAAAAATAAAATAGAGAATGACGGTTGAGATTAATTCCATGGTCTTGCATCCTTCTCTTTAATCCTCAACCATTGATTTCAAAAAGCAAGTCATCTATTTCATATAGGGAGAGCCTTGGGTGTAATAAAAATACAAATTAATTTATTATCTTTTCAAGAATATAATTGTTTTAAATTTTTAGAAAAAATTTAACAAGATTGTTTTGAATATTTTGTAATATGAATCTAGAAAGAATAAATTTGAGATTTTGACATTTTGACTAACAGTTATCATTGTTTTATATTAATATATATGATTTATAATATTTATTATAAAAATATATATTAATTCAAAATCTTTTCAAAATAAAATATAATTGTTTTTAATTTTTAAAATATTTTTAACAAGATTTATTTCTAATATGAATTTAGTAACTTCTTATTAATTGTAACATAAATTTAAGATTTTTGCATTTATTACTAAAAATTATCATTGTTTTCTAATTTTACATTCATTTTTCAATATATATAGGATACCTATATGGCTAATGACATAGCAAGGATTTTAATTTTTTCAAGCAAGAAAAAAGAATGGATGGAGGAAAGTGGATGGATGGAATGGACGAGAATGGAATGGATGGAATGAATGGAGGACCATGGAAGGAATGGACGGAGTGGAGGAATGGAGTGGACGGATGGAATGGATGGATGGATGGATGGATGGATGGACGGAGGAAAGGATGGATGGATGGAGGAGGAGGAAAATGGACAGAGGACGGATCTGACGGATGGACGGACGGACGGATGGACGGACGGATGGAATGGAATGGACACGGAATGGCGGAGGACGAATGGAGGAATGGACGGACCGGAATGGAATGGAATAATGAATGAATGGAAGGATGGACATGACGGAGGAGGATGGATGGAATGGAATGGAAGGAGGACAGGAAGGGAGGAATGGATGGATGGACGGAAATGGAATGGAGGATGGACGGACGGAGGATGGATGGAAGATGGATGGATGGATGGACGGATGGATGGATGGATGGATGGATGGATGGATGGATGGACGGATGGAGCCGACGGATGGCCGGATGGACCGGAGGAAGGAGGACGGACGGAATGGATGGATGGATGGACGGAAAGGAAGGATGGACGGATGGGAGGATGGATGGAATGGAGCGGACGGACGGATGGAGGGACGGATGGAATGGAATAGGAATGGAGGAATGGCCGGAATGGACATGGAGGGAAGGAAGGAATGGACAGTGGAAGGAATGGAATGGAATGGAATGGATGGAAAGGATGGAGGGTGGAATGGAATGGATGGAGCCTGGTTGGGGAAAGTGGGGTTTTTCATCTACAGACTACATTCAATGTGTCCACTATTGAAAACCTAAGAAGCACAAATTGGTTGTAATAAAGCAACATTCAGATGTCAATTCTAATGAATTTGGTAAGCTAGCTCTAGTTCAAAGGTCAATTAAAAATTTTGAAGACTATTTAACATTATAGTAGTTCCTTGAGCATGTCCAACCTTTTGTTTACTAACAACTTGATGCCTTGGAACATCAGGCCTTCAATAAAAGGAAATATTGGAGACAAATTCTAATCTAAAATTGAATGTTATAGGTTATGGAGAAAATTTGAAGTTTTCCTCGATATTAACAACATTCATTAAATATTTGCTAAGTTATTTATGTCTAGATGTTCCTAAGGCTAGGCTAGGGAAAGGATTAGGGATGTAAATAAGAGAAAATGGTGACAAAATAGTGGGTTGAGCCTATAGTGGAGTTTTGATAAGGTATGGTTTTCTCATCGAAATTTTACACGATGAATTATAAATGAGGCATTTTGTAAGGAATGGAGAGGAAATCCAAATCATAGGCTCAAGCAACTCTTAAAGAGAGCCTCTTTTGAGAAATCAAGTGAAGAGATGTGGATTTTGGTGTTTGAAATTCTATAATGTTCAAATTGTGTGAAACAAAAACTTTTCAACAATTGAGTGCTTCTAAAATTGTTGTGGTGATTTTGAAATTGATATAATGAAAAACTATTGTAGTGATTTTGACACCACCATAATATTTCTTAAATCACTATGGTGGTGTCATTAAAAGACTATAAATACCAAAATCTAGGAAAGAGTAGGAGCAGAGACAAAAAGAGTACGAAAGGTTGTGGAGTTTCATTTGTGTATTTTAAAGAGGTCTAACTAATAAGACAGTCTCAAGAATAAAGATTGGATGTATTTTGTATTCCATGCAAACTAGTGTAGTTGTTTGATCATCACTAGACTTGGAATATTAGCTCATGCATTTTTGGGCACTTAGTAATTAGCATTGCCAACATTGATGTCCCTTTTAAAACCTAGCATATTCATCAAGAGCAATGGGAAAAGACAAAGAGTTGGGCTATGATCACAATGAATTTTGTAAAACTTTCAATTTTTATTATCTTGACATAATCAAAGGTACTGATAAAATTAAATAAATAGTAACCTAATTGGTAGATGGGTAAAAAAAATTGAAAGAAAATAAGAATTTGTAGTACCCCATTAGGATGAAGGTATCGAGAGAACGATTGAATGGATGGGATAAGCATTTTTTTTAGTAAAGGAGGAAAAGACCCCATGGAAAGAGAGGACCCTAAAATTTAGATGTGTAGATAGGAGAAGATAAAGGATGGTAGTAGACAAGAAAGAGGATAAAGCGAATATTTCTACCAACCTTCAAAAATAAAAGAGAATGTTGTTAAATAAGGGGAACTAAAGATAGCCAATATTATAGATTAGTTGGGTAATAAAGAAGAAATTTGAGTTGATGAGGATCTAGTTGAAAGATGATGCTAAACCTCAAAAGAATAAATCTTATTGATTGAATCCAAGTGTTAAGGTAAAAGCAAAAGGTGAAATAGACAAAATGTTTGCTATAAGAATTATTAAACTAGTTGAAAATATAAAGTGGGTCAACCCCATGTTGGTACAAAATAAGATCGGGGAGATTAGAATATGTGTAGGTTTATGGGAGTTGAACAAGGAAAGCATCCATAATCCAATCCCAACTCCTTTCATAGAGGAATTTTTGGAAGCTATTATCAGTGGAGAAGTATAATTTGTTCAGTAATGGATTTTTGAGTTCTTACCAAGTAAAGATAAAACAATAAGATCAACCCAAAACGATTTTTCCACTAAATGGGGATCTTTCATGTATATGTGTTTGGATTAAAGAATGCACTTGTAGTGTTTAATAGGATTATGGTAAATGCATTAATATTTTTTATTCATGATTTCTTATAGGTATATCTAGACAACTAGATAATTTATATATTGTTAAAATAACATATCTAAGAGTTGATATGGATGTTTGAGAGATGTCACAACCCTAAAAATGTATTGAATTTGAAGAAATACATATTTTCTACTCTATTTGGTACTCTTTAGGGTATATAATCTATAAAGAGGGGATATATTAGTTAACACCACAAATTTATTGCAAATTATGTATTTATTTTTAGTCCAATTGAAGAAATCTTAAAGAGGAAAGATAAAAATAAATTTGAGTGGACAAACTAGGTCAACAATCATTTGATGTGTTGAAAAAAAAGATTGTAGAAGTTCTTGTCTTAATATTTCTAGATTGGATATAGTTGTTCCACTTGCATGTAGATGTGTTTGGTACATCAATTGCCATGTTATTAGCACAATTGGGAGAAAGGAAAGAGCATCCTACTGCATTTGCAAGTCAAAATCTTATGGCAATTGAGAAAAAATTGTACAACTAAGAGTGAACCATTAACTATGGTATTTGTTCTACATAAATTTAAAAAACTATCTTTTGGCAACACCATTTATTTTCTACATCATGAATGACACATATTTAATGAATAAATTGATCATATGGTCATATATGTTGTTGGTTGATGTGATTATAAGAGTTTGATTTTAAAATCGTGGTAAAACTAGGCAAAAGAAAATAAAGGGTCAAAGAGAATTGAAAATAAAGAAGAGGGAGGCCTTCTTGAGTAATATTTCCTAGGCATAACCTATTTAAGTTAGATGCAATCCAAAAAAAGTTGAAAGAGATTGCTTAGTTACTATTATCTAGTGAGTTTCCAAAATAAATGGTAAAGAAGAGAGGGTGCTTACCACACAAGCCCTCCCATATATGGTAATTAGTAAATAATTGTATATTTTAGGTAAAGGTAAAATATTGAGATGGGTGGTTATGGAACATGAGAGAGAAAAAATTCTAAGAGAGGCTCATGAAGGTGTTTTCAAGGGACATAATTCTAGTAATGTTATTGGAAGAAATGTGTTACTAGTAGGGCTTTGGTGATCCACTTTGTTAAAAAATTCTCACAAGTATACCCAAAAAATATAATGTGTGTCAAAGAGTTGGCAACCAAACTACAAGGAATGAAATACCATTGCATCTAGTGTTGTCTATGGCGCCATTAAAAAATGGGCCATAGACTTCATTGGCCCAATCAATCCTCTTGCTCATAAGACCCACACATGATTTATTATAATTGGCATTGACTATTTGACTAGGTGGATAAAAGTAGAACCAAGGATAGTACAACATAGATTATGACCAAGTTTTTATACAAGAATATTATCACATGTTTTAGATATCAATTAAACATCACAAGTGATCAAGGAAATCATTTTGACTATATTTTGGGAAAGGTACTCATAAAATTATGTGATGGTAATACATTGAATCGGGATCAAAAGATACTTCTAGTATGGGTCTACCACGCAAACTATAATAGATTAACAAAATATGTTCATTTTAGCTGGTATATGGTTTGAATGTGGTATTACCAATATAATTCATAGTTCCTAACTTAAAATTAATAATATCTAAAAGATTGAATGAAGAAAAATTGAGGAAAGTTCAATAGAGTTGGAGAAGTTAAGTGAAAAATAGTGTTGAGCACATAGTGATACTAAGAGGGGGGTGAATCAGTATCCAAAAATTATTTTACTTTTTAAAATTCAATCATAAAAAAAATTATTCAAGTAAGATATAGCAATTATGAACACAATGAGAACACGTGATTTACATGGAAACCCTTTCGAGAGAAAACCACGACACAATATTGCATATATAATATAGGTTAATCTTCTTCTTGTAGGCTCCAACCTACTATCAAAGTCTCAAATTTTATACTGACTAAGCTTCAACTCAGCAAGAGGTCCAACCCCCACACATAAACTAAGCTTCAACCCAACAAGAGGCTTCAAAATCCTTTTAATAGGCTTCAACCCTTTCAATTCTTCAATGCTAATATAATTAATTCCTTAACCAAATATGATCCAAACTTTCTTCCTTATAAATCTTAAAACCAATCACAAATATAATTCACTCCAATATCAATCTTTCTATCAAATTTGATCACAATATCTCTCATGAATCTGATTACAGTTATTCACGCAATCCTTTCATAAATCTATTTTCACCTTAAAATATGCATTCTTTCCTTTAACATTTACTTCTCAATCTTCACATAATTTTTTTCCTTATTATCAACTCAAAATCACTTCACAAACTGCTCTTACACTTCATATACATTCATTAGATATAATTACATTTATTTTCATTCATGGGTTGCATATCCACTCAAAACAAATTTGAGTTGCTCTTCACTTTTTTGCTCTTTTTATTCAATTATTATTCAGAAAATATCATTTTATTGCTTACCTTCAAACTACTCTTCACATATTTCTTATATATCTTCTCAAGGGATATGTTCTTTGTGAATATATGTGACTCTTAATAATAGACATGCCTTTACACATGGATCATGTCTCTTCAAAATTAATCGTTGTCCCTTTAATGAATAGTTGCACTTTAATGATGTTTTTTATCTTATATAAATTGTTGCCCCTTTTAGATCGCACCTTTTAATGATTGCTTCCCTCTATAATTAAATCGTTGCTCATTTATGTTGGTGTAATTAATTATTTAATTACACTTTATTAAGTTTACTTAGGTTTTGCTTCGGTAATAATTAGTTTACTTAATTAATAAGTAAGCTTTATTTAGTTGAGTTGTTTTAGGTCAACATTAGGGTTGCATACATTGTTTTTATAAAGCAAATCATCTCATGTAATTTCTTAATTCTGAATATATCAATTTGCACATCTTCATGCAAAGCTCTTGCTTTTTATTGTTTTTCTCTTTTATGGAAGGCCTTTTGGTTTACATGTCTGATCTTGGTTTCTAACATGGTATCAGAGCCTTGACATGCAGCCCCTTCTCAAATTTTGGAGAAAATCATTGCAAAGTTTGTTCGGGGTTCCTCGAGGATGTCATGCCTTGAGCCTATCTATGCTGCATTTTGGATCAGATTGGGCTTCACCATTGGATTCAGAGCATTGGAAAAAGTCAAGATTGGCTTTTATTTTTCTGATTTTGGTCATCGTTGAAGAAATTTGTAAGGGTTTCAAGCTCGGTGATTTTTTGCAAGCTTTGGAGGTAGCTGATTTTTCGGAGCATTTTGAGCATGAACGGAGGTCACCATCACATTCGCAGCGGCCAAAAACCTTAAGGACGCCTGTCATTTGGTCGATTTCTGAGCACTTGATCCAAAAGGCAAAAAAAAATTGCCAGGGAGGTCGTATGGCCTCCCCAGCACGCACTCTGAGGCAAGATTTTTGAAAAAAAATGCAAAAAAAATCAAAAAAACACATTTCTTGGGATTCGGACCAACGCTCACAATTCAGAATGGCTCAGTCACCGGTTCGTTGCCACCGCCGGTGGCTCCCCCTCCGGCTCCTAGCCAACCCTCGCGGGCTCCTTTCGGGTCCACCCTGGTCACATGCATGACCAGGGGCCCTCTGCCAACCCCTGAGGGCTTCTGCACTTGCAATCGCAGTCATATGAGGGACCAAGCCCCTCACGCCCAGCCCCGGGCCGACTCCAGCCCCCTACCTTGCGCCTTTGGTCACATGGGTGACCAGGGGCCCAAAACTTTTTGTAGGGGGGCCGATTTTTTGTGGCAACAGCTAGGTGGCCATCAAATTTTTTCTCACAAAGTGCATGACATCAGCGGTCATACGGCCCTCTTTTCCCCCTCCTAGTCCTGATTTGCCTAAAGGAGCAGTTTTTTTCTTTTTGGCATAACTTGGGCATACGATATCAAAATCGGGAAAACGAGATATGGCCAGAAAGCTGGTTCTGAGCACTATCCAATGGTGTAGTTTATTTTTCATTATTTTTCTGTTTAGCTTCATTTATTTCTGTTTGAAGTCAGATGTTTATTTATCACTTCTGAGCTCATAACTTTTTGCCACGATCTCTGATTTTCGCTATCTTTGTGGCGTTGGAAAGGTATTGAGGATCTCTATGTTTTTGTCCATGCACTTTTTTGTGTATCTATCCCAAGTTTATCATTATTCCATATTTGGCTCGAGGGGTGTTTTGGAGATTACTTGGATATTTTGGCAGTTGGGAGGGTGCAACTTGAATCTTTGCACTTCATTTCAGTATCACATTATTCAATAATTGACTTCTGCTTCATATATTCCAGAGTTGTTCCTATTTGGAGTTTTCGAGTGTTTCGTGGCATCGAGTCTGTTGTTGCATTATTATGATTCTGATATGGTTTTTGGTAAACAGAAGTATCTTTCCTTGCTTGTCGGATTTTGGTTCCAGTGCTTCTCTACAGCAGGTCATCTCATTGAGCAGGGGGTTGTCCCACTGGGTTTTCTCCTCTTTCTCTTACCTCATTCTTGCATTTTTAAATGGGTACCTGATCAGGCCTTGTTGTCGAGACCCATCCATGCTTTCTTGCATTCATCTTAGTTTTTAGGTGCATGCTTTTTTTAGTCTCTCTAAGTTGCACTTAAGGGAGGGTGTTGGTGTAATTAATTATTTAATTACACTTTATTAATTTTACTTAGGTTTTACTTAGGTAATAATTAGTTTACTTAATTAATAAGTAAGCTTTATTTAGTTGAGTTGTTTTAGGTCAACATTAGGGTTGCATACATTGCTTTTATAAATAAAATCATCTCATGTAATTTCTTAATTCTGAATATATCAATTTGCACATCTTCATGCAAAGCTCTTACTTTTTATTGTTTTTCTCTTTTGTGGAAGGCCTTTTGGTTTGCATGTTTGATCTTGGTTTCTAACAATTTAATGAATATAGTAAATTCATAATGCCTTTGAAAAAATATGATTGTTGCTCCTTAAGATTAACTAATTATTCTCTTTCATTAGTCATCGATTAGTTTTCAATCAAGTGGGTGATTAATAATTATCTTTTATATGGGGTCGGTTGCATTTGATATGCATTATGAAGTGGACCTAATTTTATTTCATATCACTTCCTTCAAGGGTGACAACTAGGCTAAAGGAGTTAGTTGTCTTGGAAATTATATTAATCTTTACCTTTTTATTTAACTTTAGCCTCAATATCATGGGTTGACCAGCAAACAATGTTCTCATTATATTTCTTAGTCGACCAAAATTTATCTTAATAAAGCATAATGAATATTCTTTTTAAAGTGATCCTTAGCAATCCTTTCAAATCTTTAAACCTTCCAAATCTTCTAAGTGTTGGATAATATTGTTTGGTCAATTAGTTTCTAAAGTATGTATATAAGATACTTAGCCATCCTTGTATATGGATCATGCATTGCAACGCTTGGTGTTGATGATAAGGTTTTAGTGCTCTTGAATTAGATCATCAAACCAAACTAAAATGGTCATGCTAAATGATTAATGACATTAATTTCCCTTTGACATCAATGACAAACATATTTCATCGATCTCTACATTAGACTCTATGGCATCAATGACAACCTTGTTTACTTTTGACATCAATGACAACATTTCCAACAATCTCCCCATTTTTCATTGATGGAAACACAATCATAATCTCTTCTTTTGCATTGCTCCCCTTACTCTATCTCTCTTCCTTTGATATCAATGGAAAGGGGACTTTAGTATACTTATTTCCTTCATGATATGGTTCTTCCTCTTTTCTGTGATGCTCCCCCTTTTTTGAGCTTCCCCTTACTCTAATTCTCTACCTTTGTCTTTTTGTTTCTTGAGTGATATGCTTCCTCTATAGTTGTCCAAATCATTTGGATGATCTTAATTTTAACACATTAGGAATTTTCTTTTCTATCCATCCTTCACTATGCTTTCAATTCTTCACAAAGAATCTCCCTTTCTTTATTTCTCCCCTTTTCAAAGAATTTCAAGTATTCCCCCTTTCTCTAATATTCATATTTCTATATTTTTCCATCTTGACATATATTCTCTTTTCTTATAACTCTCTTTTTTCTGCTCTCCATCTTTCTATAATTCTCCCTCTTTTTTATCAATTATAAAGGGATATTCATTATACCTCTATCTTATGTCTTCTATGGCATCATTACATCAATAATAACTTAAGCATAAGTGTAACCATCATAACTTACTATTGGTCATCTCTTTCTTCTCTCATTGTGACGCAGGAACATCTAGGGGTACTAGAAAACTTGCATCACCAAAACTATTTCTATTTTATTTTTGTTGTTTTCAATAAGGGCTAAGGTGTGTGGAAAATACATATTTTAATTTGAAATAATGTGATTTTCCCTTGCGGTAATATGTAAATGAAATTTTTGGAGGAAATATGTTGAGGTAAATGTTTCCAAGGAATTTAAATGGTGAAATATTCCTTTTGGGAGTCCATTTCTTGGTGGGGACCACTTGGGGTACATGTTATTGCATTCCTTACATGCCATTGCATGTTTGTGCCACAAGTTTTGTATGTTACTATATGTTGATATTTGGAGTCGTTGAGTCGTCAGAGATCAATGAAGATGCAAGAATTGACCAAATTTGATTGGTCATGGTTTAGGTGCCCATGTGAAGGCCATGTGAGCATTGATTAATTTATTATTTTTATGATTATTTCTCCAAATGGGGTGTGGGTTTTCCAAGGAGATGTTTTTCTTGTAGTTTTGGAAAACCATAGTGGTTTTCTCATTCTAAAACTTATATATTATGATTCCTTGTCATTTGAGGAGATGGATTGGGGAGTTTTTGAAGGTGAGATGGGGAGATGTTGTTGGATTGAAGAGAGGATTTGAAGACTCCATTGTTGTAGATTTCTATTTGCATAGATGCCCATGTTTTGGGAGCTAGTGAGTTCCACATTTTGAGAGATAGTGAGCTAGTGAAGTCTTTTTGAAGGGATCTTGAGAGCTTAAATAGAAATAAGGTTGAAGGAGACCAAGAAGACATTTGTTTTGCAGTTTTCAAGGTGTAATATAGCAGAAAGAAGATTTATGATTTTATGGTTTGTTTGCAGCAGTGATTTTTAATGACCAATGTAGGTTGAAGGAGCTAGAATCTTGTGAAAGAAGTTAGATTGAAGGAGAACAATTTGGGATTGATATTTTCTATTTTGTATCAGTCATATTTCATATTTGTAATGATTTTTATTAGCCCGTATAGTTGCACAACCATTAGTTTTGTTATGCTATGTAATTCTCGAATTTCTAGGAGATTTTGAATGAACAAAGAATAACACTTCTTGCAGATTTTTGTGTTGTTTCAAACCATTTCTTAGTTGTATTTTCAAATTTTAGAGAGTATGTGAATGAGGTTTGGATTCTTACTTCATCAGTGATATTAGAGTGAGATTTCCTGAGAGTACAGGTAGAAGCGTCGATGTGAGGTAGTTTGCACCAGGACCTCTGGTGGTGTGTGTGTGATTTGTGCGTAGACATATCACTAGACGTGAGGTAGTCTATACCAAAGAGGATGGAATGGGTCATTAGGAGGCCCATAATAATTTTGTTTTGGGAACAATATTGGGAAGAAGCAAAAAATAAGAAGTACCATGAATAATTTGAAAAGCTTCAAGATGAAGTAGATGTATTGGAAAATATGGTTAAGGAGGAAGTGAGAATACAGAAAGAGAGATATGGGAAGAAGAATGTTCTCTTGAAAGAGGAAAGTGAAGAGAAGATCAGAAATAAAGAGTGTCGTATCCCTTTGGTAGGGTTTGAATGTAAGGAAGAATATGTGGGGGCAACTCACACAAATGGAGAAGATAATGAGGCACAAGTTTCAACGATAGCATGTGAATGGAGTGCATTATGTGAAGTGTATGAAGAAGGTTTGCAATCAAAAATTGTGAAGATGGACGGTCTTAAGTTTTTCGAGTAGGTTGGTGAGGAAGAGGATGATCTCTTGTTGAAAAAAGAGATGGAAAGAATCAAGAAGTTTTTGGAAGGAAAAATGATGGATAAACACAAAAAGGAGTTATACAAAACTTGTCATTGGAGGTGAGAAGATAGATGTTGCAATGAATAATGAGGAAAGTTTAATTTTGAATTTAGTTGTGATGATTCTATACCTTATTTAGTGAAATTAGAAGAGGATGTCAAGCAAGAAGAGAGTATACAGATGGAAAATTTTAATTACCATGGAATAGTAATTGCAGATTTGTATAAGGATACAATAGATTTTGATTGTTGTTTGTATAATACATATTTGGACGTACAATTTGTAGAGGATGTTACTGGTGAAACTTGGTGGAGGTGGTCAGTTTGTGGTGGGTTGAATCGCACAAGAGCATAGAGGATAATCTATGGTATTAGGATGAGGATGATGGTACATGGTGGATACAATTCCATAAGAAAAGAGAAGAATGGAGTGCAGAGTTGTCTGAGGAGGAGGTTGCTTGTTCCAGCTAAGTGTTGGAAGAGGAGAAAGAAGACTCAATCGTAGGTACCAATCCCAGTAATGGAGTTTGTTGAGGATTTCTTGCAATCCAAAAGGGTGTTACTACCACTCAACTCCATTTTGTGAATCCATATTCACAAATTTTTTCCTACCTTGTGTGTCTGATGCAAAAGCATCTAGGGGTACTAGCAATATTTTATCACCAAAAATATTTCTATTTTATTTTATTTTTTTAATAAGGGCTAAGGTGTGTGGAAAAT